>OY992528.1:11797970-11824518 GCA_963921215.1 Scoparia ambigualis | reverse complement strand
AATCCCCGTAGGTCTTTTACGGTTATGGAATGGTATATCATTTTATAAATAAAGTGGTATCTGGTTTATTTATTTCAGATATCATATCCAATTGACCTTTAATAGAAAAATTGCCTAAATTCAGATGAGACGAAGGCGAAGGTTGTTCAAACTACAATGGGAAACTGTTATCATATGAAGAACAGCCTCAAATCGCCGTCCACCTGAACCTTGCGTCTCCAGCACGTATGCCTATTACACCTATTGTTCACCGAGGTTTCCGTCGACACTGGTAGGCGAGTCTGAATAGGCCCTTATATGACGTGCCGCTTAGAAAATATAAAACCCAGCTGCCTAGTAAAATAACTATGAAAATTTTTATAGTTATTTATCCAGAATTAGGAATGGTTCATTAGAGGTTATTAGAGGGATTTAGATCTATTCAACGTCCGTCCACGGTCTTTCTAATAAATATATCTAAAGTTGGACAATGTCTAAAACAGAAAGCTCGCACTTTTGCTCTGATACTTTTAGATAGAGACACAACATTTGAGACACGTGTTTAACTTGAAATACTGTTTTGTAGTAATGCCTTTTATGTTTAACATTTTTTGATTCTCTGAAGGACTACTTGGTTCTCTTCGAAGGAACGAACGATACTCAGGTGTCTATCTCTATCTCTAGATATCATGATTAGAGTGTTATTGTAAACTCAAAAAATAATAATACTACGGTTGCTCAGGTACCATGACTTCGTAAAATCGGTTTCAATTATTCTAAATCTATTTTAATGTACATACATGATTGCAAACGAAAAATCCATAATAGTCGTTTTAAATAAAAGACACAAGAATATGTCAAGCGTCATTTATTTAATTACTATTAATGATCCCGTGAGTCGCAGAATGGATGAGTGAGTTCGCTTCAAACACTTTAATATGCAGCAACATTATGTGTAGGATAGTATGACGAAACATGAGGACTTTGTAGTAAAAAAAACGAAGTTGAACGTTAACCGCAGAACATATGCATATTTAAACGGCTCACTTTGGCAGCAGGAGCTCGTTACTGGGATATTTTCCGATTTTTACATGCCCCGCTTCTTTAATATCAAAGCGAAAGTGGATATAATGAAGTGCCTGACGATTCCGTTCGTTAAGGAGTCCTTTGGCTAAGAGTCTTGCACGATTTGAGTCACCTAAATGTTCTATTTTCTCGGTTGGATGCGTTCTTTGTTTTAATACTTGAAAGAGGAGCTGAGAGTGCGCTTTTCCAACTTCGATTGCGGATTTTATGGATAGTTAGATGAAATAGGATAGATAAAATTCAGGGCTTTGATTGTAATGTTTACTGCGGTCGATTTGGCTTCATTGTTTGACTTCGGTGTAGGTAGGAAATTTAAGGTTGTGAATGCCTAATGTGAGTTTTATTCATCACATTCGATCACGAAAACGAGAATTTGAATCGTATTGAAACTTGAAAACATCGAGCTGAGGTGCAATATTGCTCAACATATGAAACTCTGAGATGGGTTCTGCGCCAGTGTGTGGCAGTTCATTAAACATTTTAGTATTAAGAGGAATTTTTTTACCAATTCAATATCATTATTAATTTTTGACACTTACAATTTTTACGAGAACTATTTGTGTTTGGGACTTTTACCCGAAAGCAGTTGATGAATCATGCCGGACGTAATGTCGTATACATATCATTACCAGAGAGGCTTTATCTGCCCTGCTTGTTTTAGATATCAACCGGTTACCAACGTAAATAACAAAAGGGGACCGTACCTAAAAGGTTTTAAAAACATCACGGGTTTTGTGTTATCAAAATAACTGCTTCTCGCACATGCGGGCTTTTGTAATTGGAAAGTAAAAACAAACGCGATACCTCTCCGTTTAATGCTAACCGTATTAGGGTAGCTATTATCGAATTCCGTGCGATTTAGGATGAGGTACAGCTTTAACCTCATTGAGGTTTTATCAATTGTTAAAGGAATTGTGGTCTTAGTAATGGTTAAAGTTACCGGTGTGAAATAACTTCTGGATTACAGAGTAACTATAACAATATACGTAAATTAAATGCGGGTCGCACAGTTCCTATTTTAGATTCCCATGTAAAATATTTTCATATTCTGCCATGTAGCAAAACTTACATCATTGCATTTTAATAAGTTATATTAGATTTATTTACCTATCGGACACTGAAAAAATCTAAAAAAGTTTCCTTTATTACTAGTTACTGTCGTCGCACATAAAGGATTTACCCTACGAATCCCTAATGTTCCCTTTATAAAACCCTTATCACCAGATTGTCCATTGGGTGGACCTCGATCAGACGTCAATTGGAAAACCCTGTTTTTTTTTAAAGAAACAATCCCGATTGTTGTCTTTCCCTTATGGTACAGTCAACAGGAACGTATTGTGTCAACAGCTCATTTGGTGAGAAAACAAAAGTGTGACAGGACGGGACAGATACTAGATCATTGTGGCGTATAAAGGCTTTTAATAATAAAATTTTTGGGATAAAGACATTTTTTGTGATATGGGTATTATGATGACACCGTTTGTATGTGATCGGAGATTCGGAGTAAGGGGTAACGCATATATTGCGATTGCGGATACATACATCACGTATCTACGTCACGTCTAGTTCCCGGAGGGGTAGGCTGAGACCACAGCTCACCATTCGCTACTTTCCGATTTTGGATACGACACCCTATTAGCAGAATATAAACTTCCTGCCCACTTACACTGCATTGGTCTGTAACGAGGCAGCTAAAGCCTTGTTGGTTTTCCGACCTCTATTCCGAATAAGGTTCTTTTGTATCTAGTTTTAAATTTATAATTCAAATATTACTTGTCTTCTCTGCTAGCCTCTGTTTTCATGAATACGGCAGTTCAGATTCATCCGCGGAGCTAGAAAGAACTCCTTCTATTTATTGTTATTCTTCCGAAATATTGTTATTATTAGTGAATAGTGCGTTATTATAACTAGGCAGTTCCAGGTATACGTCCTGATAATAATAATTAAAACCTAAACCTACACCTCTATAGTCTCAAGCATAGTGTACGTACCAGGATGCGTTTGTTTACACAGAATTCTATCGCCACGGCTTATATTTCGGTTCGACGCGATCCTGTTTAGGCGTGCAGTGGTACTGGGGGTAGCGATACGCGTTTGTCTGGCACAGACTATAGTATGTTAGATTAGTAAGTTAGTTAACTTTTTTATTATTATTAATAGTATTATACGTCAATAAGTGCCTGTAAAGGTTTACATTGAATAAATAATTTGACTTTGACTTTGAACCTTTTATAACTGTAATAACTAACCATTTGTTTTTATAATATACTTCTGAACTCGTCGTGTATTTATTATCTTCCAACTCCTCATCATCGTGTCACTCCTCCGTTCATCCGCTCCCTGACAGGTCTTTAGTAGCTAAGCCACCGATCTAAGACCCAGAGGTCCCCGGTCCGATTCCCAACGGGGAGTACATCTCTGTGTTGTTGGTTTGGTTGGTCTTAGGTCTTGTTAAGTCTGCATGGCTAGCTACCACCATCTTATCTAAAGTCTGGTGCCACAACAGCAATATTAATAGCATTGTTGAGTCCCGACAGTTTAGAGATAGGATAGCCAGTTCCTCAGTGGTTGAGGATTCCGGGTGAAGCGCCCTTCCACATTTTTTTTTTATTGTGGCACGCCACTCTGCCTGATGAAAAGCAGCCAGTGAAGCCCAAGAAGTGAAAGCGTTTATCACAGCGCTACCACGCTATGCCGAACGCTCACACTATGGCGGCCTGCATAAATGCTTTTTCACGCCCCGCTTAAATAACCCGGGAGAGAAAGAGGAGGGAAACACGTGTGCGGGAAGAGCATTCCACATACGGGCAGTTCGGCAAAGGAACGATTGTTCAAACTTTTTGGTACGTGTCTTGATGGTCAGCACGGTATGAGGGTGGCTTCTAAGACCTGCACGCGTCGATCTGGAAAGGAAAGAAGAGGGAGGGATGAGGTCAAAGAGCTCCTCAGAGCATTCACCGTGGTAAAGGCGATAGAAAGCACTAAGGGAAGCAATGTCCCTACGTAGCTGTAACGGCTCCAGACTGGTCGTAACGTCATCATTAAACCTTCGGCCTTATCGTCACTTACCATCTAGTGAGTCCACTGTTAGCTAAAAGACCTCGACGAAGGATCTCCACCACGTCCGGTCTTGTCCTGCTCGCATTCATCATCTACACGCGACCTTTACCAGTTTGTCGGTCCACCTTTGAACCATTGTGATTTGAATAAATACAACAGTAGCTCGCGTCCGTAAGCACATCTATAAATATTGATCCATGGAATATCCACCCATTTAATCACGTGTTAACTATCAACGCGTGACGCACAATTCATAACTTGCAAATGGATGGCAATCATAATATATCTGCAATTGAATGAGAATAACCTGCAATTATTAACACGCTTAATAACCGGTTTCTGTCGTTGCACATTTAATATGTGTCGCCGCTTCCATCTTTATTACTGGAACTGTGTGAATCGGTTTTTGGTGATGTGGTCTCGTAAGTTACTATAGGCTGGTATCGTACGTGACAATCCAATGGTCTGCGAGCGACGGGAGAGAGGTGACATCTGACGTTTCTTCTACACGGCACTGTCGCCCGCGCTGTTCTTTTCGGACCCTTACGACCTTTCGTGTCCCCTCCTGCAGACCATATTTGCCCGTCTACACTAGTTGCCCGCACGTGACTTGTGCTCATAACATCTTCGTCATCATTATCAGCCTTTAAACGTCCCATTGCTGGGCGCAGGCCTTCCCACAAGGATGACAACACTTGGAGATATCGGCCCAAAACCCACCACGCTGGCCCAATGCTGGTTGGTGGGTACGAACGACTGCCATCTTTTATGACGACAACCGGGACACGTTTACATGCCTTCCGAAGAAATATACATAAATAAATATATGTTATGTGATAGATAAGTCGATCAGACAGTACGTGAGACATCAGACATCCTCCTTACATCATTAAGTTTTATTTGTACTGGCACCTAGAGACCAACCGTTAGGTTATGCAAGAAGTGCCAGACGTCCCTGCGCCAGCGAAATACTCGCGCAGGAGACCATCTGCGTTAGGTCTTGACGCCAAATCAGTGCCCGCCGAAGCGCGCTTTTCATTCGGTACTCATAAGACTATGTGACTATATGAAGACTATATGACTGTGTGGTGAGACATCAGACAGTCGCTTTTATTATACCATACGGGTACAATCTCGACACTTTCTACTCATATGCTTCGCCTACTTTTTTTTGTACATATTCGCGGAGCCATGGTATAACGATTTGCATACACGGTAAAAGTGCCATTAGCGTTGTACAAAGAGAAATCTTGTTTACTAACAGCTCTTATGGTTAATTGTACGTTGTATTCAATGTGGCTTTACTATATTTTTGGTTTTTAAATATTATGTGTGATAAAAAGTGGCGGCTCAGTAATAGAATCGTACCCCCTCTCTTCCCTTGGGTGTCGTAAAAGGCAACTAACGGACAGACTGCACATCTAGCAGCATAGAGCGACGATGGGCTCACCGACTGTCACGCTGAGCACATGTGCAGTCGCAATTTGGTGAAAAGTGGACTATGGTAGAGGACTACATTTGCTGCACTCATTGCCTAGTCTCTGACTAACCCTTCGGGGATTATAGTCGTGATTATATGTATGTATGTATGTATGTAGAACCCA
This sequence comes from Scoparia ambigualis, assembly GCA_963921215.1. Classification (NCBI taxonomy): domain Eukaryota; kingdom Metazoa; phylum Arthropoda; class Insecta; order Lepidoptera; family Crambidae; genus Scoparia; species Scoparia ambigualis. The sequence goes on along the minus strand of OY992528.1, from coordinate 11,818,789 downwards.
AGTTTGTAATCGCCAACCCCCATTTTGTAACCATGGTAATCAATCCAATATCCATCGATTGTAGCGATGACTGTATATGAATGTTCAGAGGCCTTTGCCCGACAGAGGGACAGCTTCATGGCTATATTCACCAAATGGGATGTTACAATAAAAAGAGGTAGATGCGTTACATGTGCCAAAAAGTGGTACTAGAAAACTAATTGGCTTACCTTATCATCATCAGCCTATAAACGTCCCACTGCTGGGCACAGGCCTCCCACTTGAATAATAGCACGTGGGGATGATGGGCCATAACCCTCAACGCTGGCCCAATGCGTGTTGGTGGGTTTTAACGACTACCATCTTACGACAACATCCGGGACCATCGGCTTAACGTGCCTTCCGAAGCACGGAGGGAGCTCGAGATGTTTTTAATTGGTCACCCATCATTGCGAAAGTTGCCCGCTAGCAAGATCGCAAGCCGAACGCTCTAGCCGCTGCGCTATCGAGCTCCTCAGGCTTACCTTGGGCCACCAACAACATTATCTGCCTCGTTTACGCTATAGCTAGTTGTCATGCTATCTTACTCACACTTTCGTACGAGCTTTGGTCCATTATTGACATCTCATTAGTACTGACATAACCTATCTACCTTTATTTATTATAATATCATTGGATGTAGCCTTAAACTATAATAAAATAAGAGAAGAAAAAAACAATTTTTACATTAAATCTGGCTGCGTAATCTACTCTGTTGGCTTCGAAGTGCTTCGAATGGACGTTTATTAAATTAGCAACACATTTCGCAAATTCATTTTCAATTATGAATATTCCGGGAATTGTATATTATCAAATTAAATCTATCAGTTTATTGACCCAAATACGGTTACTTATAAATATATTTTTTTGTAATTTTTCATTATGTTTCTTTAGCGAGTGTGCGTATAATCGACTCAGGGGTATATTGGGCCAATTGTCAGAATGTCCAAGGTGACATAATGTCCGGATGTTATAAAGACCGTTGGTCAATATGTACTTACAAGTGTTTCTACTAATATTATAAACGCGAAAGTTAGTAAGTATGGATGGATGTTTGTTACTCTTTCACGTAAAAACTACTGAATGGATTTGGATGAAATTCGGCATACAGATAGTTTATAACCTGGATTAACACATAGGATACTTTTTATCCCGATATTCCCACGGGAACGGGAACCACGCGGGTGAAATTGCGAGTGGCCGCTAATGTTGTATAAAGTTTGCTTCCAACCCACCAACCACCAACCCTCATTGGACCAGCGTGGTGGGTTATGGCCCAATCCCACCATATTATGCTGTTGTATGTGGGAAGGTCTGTGCCCAGCAGTGGGAAGTTTAAATGCTGATGATGATGACTAGGTTTAATTGGTAGTAGAGTTAACTAGAGTTTATTTCAGTGCGGGGCAGTGGTGCAACTGCTCTGTCCTACGAGTTGGACCATGGGTCTTTACTAGGGGCAGTTGTCTAACTTTAAAAAAAGTTGGACCACAGCACCTTTTGAGAGTTCCGTGGTCCAATTCATTTTAAAAATATCTTGCCAACCCTAAAAACCTCGAACTGCAACTTTATCACCTACTACTAGCGGCCGCTCGCGGTTTCACCCGCGTGGTTTCCGTTCCCGTGGGAATATCGGGATAAAAAGTATCCTATGTGTTAATCCAGTTTATAAACTATCTGTATGCCGAAATTTCATCCAAATCCAATCAGCAGTTTTTACGTGAAAGAGTAGCAAACATCCATCCATACATACAAACTTTCGCGTTTATAATATTAGTAGGATTCCACAAAGTTAAAATGGTAGTTCAACTAGTTGAACTAATTGGACAAAAAGATCCAATTATTTCAACTAAGTTCGCCTCGAAAGTAAGTGAATAATGTAATTCTAATGTGTTTGAGATGTTTTGTAGTTGTATGTTTCATCGTGTCGCGTAGCGGTGACAGAATACTACCCCCTCTCTTCCCTTGGGTGTCGTAAATGGCGACTAACGGACTAACAACTGCACAAACATCCAACAGCATAGAGCGGCGATGGGGCTCACCATCTGCCACGTTGAGCACATATTATATTATGCAGTCGCTATTTGGTGAAAAGTGGACTATGGCAGAGCACTGCTTTTGCGGTCCTCATTGCCTAGTCTCTGACTAACCCTTCGGGGATAATAGTCGTGATTATATGTATGTATGAGATGTTTTGTTTAGTTTGAGATAATGTAGCCAGTTCGTCAGTAGTCAGTTAAAATCTCACCAGATGAAAAGTCAAGCCTTAACCCGTGGAGCACATTTTCTTGCCAACTAAGAATTTATAATTTCCAGATAGAAAGCTCGCTTTTAACTGCAAAGATATTTTAATTCTCATCTATCCTTATTCGTGACTAAAATGGGAAGCTGTCTAGGTTAGTGCGCGCTGAATACCGATTCTTTCGTCCTGAAACATTCCCGGAGAAAAGAAATTTAAGTGACAAATTCCTCTAACTTAATATGAATATAACTTAAGTTGCGAGTATTACCCGTCTGCCAGAAGAAAGATAAAAAGATAATAGAAATGAATATAGGTATTCTTACTCTATTTTGACGTGACAACGTCTTATAAATTGGTTTGCCGGGTGACACTTCAAGAAACTGCGTTACGCTCCGCTCACGTTATGCGCTCACAATGAGAGCGAGTGAGAGGCACGCGTCCCTTCCACTCGGGCATGGTTAGCCCGCCTAAGAGCGAGAGAGACAGACATAGAACATAAATGTGTATTAAATTGTTACTATTATTTCATCCTTCTTCCTACTATACGAATGAATATTCACATTAAAATTATTTTACCACTCAAAGTCGTTGTCACGTAAAACTTTCGCCCGTATACCGACTTTACAGGCAACCAATTTTTTTTTACTTATTATTTTATAGTAACGGTGTCGCGTAGCGGTGAAAAAATACTGCCACCCCCTCTCTCCCCTTGGATGTCGACTCGAAAGCCGACTAAAGGACTAAAGACTGCGCACATACATCCAACAGCATAGAGCGGCGATGGGCTCACCGCCTGTCACGCTGAGCACATGAGCAGTCGCTGTTTGGTGAAAAGTGGACTACGGCAGAGAACTGCTTTTGCTGTGCTCATTGCTTAGTCTCTGACTATCGTTCTCTCCCCTTGGGTGTCGACTCGAAAGCCGACTAAAGGACTAAAGACTGCGCACATACATCCAACAGCATAGAGCGGCGATGGGCTCACCGCCTTTCACGCTGAGCACATGAGCAGTCGCTGTTTGGTGAAAAGTGGACTACGGCAGAGGACTGCTTTTGCTGTCCTCATTGCTTAGTCTCTGACTATCGTAACGTTTCGAAATCTTTACAGGGTAGGTGGTCACAACCAAGGTACAGAAGGAACTGTAAGGCAACTGTTATAGTTACTTTATTTTTTAGTTTTTCGATAAAGTATGTTTGTTATCAAAATTTAGTTTTATTTAACATTTAGTATCACCTTGATTTTTACTGTTTTTTTGAAGGAAAGACACTATTGTTAGTGGTTAGTTCGTGTATCTCACAGATGCGGTTACCTCATCCAACGTTTATAATACATTACAGCAATTAGTACAGTTTAAAAACTGTTAGTTGTGCGACTTTAATGCTAATTGTTATGGCGTAATCCACATTTTCGTATATTTAAAAGTGCAGATAAGATCTCTTTATATCCATTTTAGTTTTGTTAACCATTAGCAAATTAAATTGTTCATAAAAGTAGGAAGTAGTTTTTTTTTACTAGAAATGCTGGTGAGAGTTTTGTAAATGCTGTCTGCCTATTACATAATTGTAATGAGATTTGGCTAAGCGCTTTTGCGTGTTAAGTAACGTTCGCAATGGCGGGTAACTTGAAGGGTGACCAAATAAAAAGTAACTAGGGTGACATAAATGAAAAGAGGTAGATACTCTAAAAATAAACGTACGTTATTCGTTATCGATATTTTCTGTTAGTAACTACATCTCTTTCCACATTTTATCTGCTGGTGCGCTTCGAGGAATAAAAATATAATATTTTAATTACCTATTCTGAAGCGCACCCAACGGGTGCGCTTGGAGGAATAGTTTAGGTGCGCTTGGTCTGGTGCGCATCAAAATGGGTGCGCTTCGAGGAATATCCCAAATATTGAGCTCAATCGTACAAAAGACAGGTAAAATAAGTTGATTGAGCTGAAAATCAGCGATGTACCTGTAATAATGTAGCAGCAATAATAGCTGAGCTGTTAGCCTTTTCGGCCAACCTATTCCTTTACTTTATGTTATTGTCACTTTATTTTTATTTTTTCTTCTTGTCTGTAACTTTTAATGATGTAGCCGAATAAATGATTTACTTACTTACTTGATCCAGGTTGTTGTTGTAAGATGGCAGCCGTTGAAACACTCCAACCCGCATTGGGCCAGCGTGGTGGGTTATGTCCCAATCTTTTCATGTGTTGTTGTCCATGCGGGAATAGAAATGCCCAGCAGTGTTACGTTTATAGGCTGATGATGATGATGAAACACCAACAACCTTAGCTGTAGTCTCTTTGCCTCTAACAATTATTATTGTATACATAATACAACCTTAATTTTTCTTAATACAAAAACAATCAAGGGTGAGTTCCACACATGAAACTGAACAACTTTCCCCAAGAAACCTATGTGCAAGAATGACAAAAAAAAAACCGCCCATACAAAACTGTCCGATCAGCTGACGACAATATAGTATGGGAGATAGATTTTTTTTTGTCATTTTTGCACATAGGTTTCTTGGGGAAAGTTGTTCAGTTTTTTTGTATTAAGAAAAATTAAGGTTGTATAATCACGATTATTATCCCCGAAGGGTTAGTCAGAGACTAGGCAATGAGGACAGCTAAAGCAGTCCTCTACCATAGTCCACTTTTCACCAAATAGAGACTGCACGTGTGCTCAACGTGACAGGTGGTGAGCCCATCGCTGTTCTATGCTGTTGAATGTATGTGCAGTCTTTAGTCAATTAGTCGCCATTTACGACACCCGAACAAGAGAGGGCGGTAGTATTCTTTCACCGGTTACGGTATTTTTTTTATTATTGTATGGATTTTTAAATATTCGCAGTGTAATCTAATAACCATTTCTCATATCTAGAATATTAAGCAATCGTCCCTTTTGATCTGACGTCATTAATCATTTCTATAGTGGTGACGTCACCGCGACCTTGCCCAAAAAGTTGTAAGGGCAAATCATATTCGTGCTAGGGATCAATCTTGCCGGGAATTCGTAATAGGCTAAAGCTATTTTCTAATAAAATTGCGATGATCCTTTGTGTTTCCTACTGTTCCACCTGTTTGTTCTGTCAAGCAGCAGTGTAGCATGTAGTATTCTACATATATAGGTACTAGGTACATAGATTCATAAGTAATATCCCCTAAGGGATAGTCAGAGACTAGACAATGAGGACAGCAAAACCAGTCCTCTACCATAGTCCACTTTTCACCAAATAGCGACTGCACATGTACTCAGCGTGATAGTTTCCTTCACCGCACTACACGCAATCGACTGTCATTTCATCCACATCACCTTTATGGATGGCGGTCTACTACTGTGCGTTTTTCAAATTTCTTGCCTCCAACTACAGTGTCGTGGAACCAGCTCTCCGCGGCGGTATTTCCGGACCGTTACGACTTAGGGATCTTCAAGAAACGAGCCTACGCGCCTGCAACTCCTCTGGTGTCCATGGGCGGCGGTGATTACTTTCCAACAGGTGACCCGCTTGCTCGTTTGCCTCCTTCTGCTATAAAAAAAAAAGTTGATGATCCCATTGCCGCTCTATGCTGTTGGATGTATGTGCAGTCTTTAGTCTGTTAGTCGCCTTTTAGACACCTTAGGGGAAGAGAGGTAGTATTCTTGTAGTGAGTTGCTATACCACATGGCTCCATTTTATTATCATTTTAATAAACTTTCAATCCTTTACGTAGCACGGCGTATTAAATTTTTCTCATTGGTTTTCCACCTTGTGTCGTAGGAATAAAGTTTAATATACTTAGGTACTTATATACTACACTCTCAATTCACGATTTTATTCAAAAAAAAATTGTTAGTCAGATCAGAATAGAAACAAATAAATAGACTTGAAAAGTTTTTACGGATTAACTCGCGTTTAATTTACTATTTACATAGTTTTTATATTATCCTGACGTTTCGAACCCTTTACATTACAGGGTCCGTGGTCACAGGGAGACTCCCTGTTTATTTCCAGTTTATTTCCAGGGAGACTCCCTGTGACCACGGACCCTGTAAAGGGTTCGAAACGTCAGGATAATATAAAAACTATGTAAATAGTAAATTAAACGCGAGTTAATCCGTAAAAAGTGTTTCATTTCAAGACTTGAAAAGCTTACACAATACAACACATAGTTATAAACAGGTTTACTTATCGTGTTGCGTAGCGGTGAAAGAATACTACCCCCCCCTCTCTTCCCTTGGGTGTCGTAAAAGGCGACTAACGGACATGACTGCACATACATCCAACAGCATAGAGCGGCGATGGGCTCACCACCTGTCACGGTGAGCAAATGTGCAGTCGCTATTCGGTGAAAAGTGAATTATGGCTGAGGACTGCTTGTGCGGTCCTCATTGCCTAGTCTCTGACTAACCCTTCGGGGATAATAGTCGTGATTATATGAAGTTACATTACCCCCGATTCCCGAAGCTGTAGGCAGAGACCTTTTAGTCTAAGATCCGAGTATAGAACGACCTTCACCGGGCTGGTTAATGAATGTAAAGTATATTATATCAAATTTAATATGTTAAAAAATATATCTAGAGTGGGTTGGCTGAGAAATTTCAGTCCAGTACCTATAATGATTAATTTAATATATATTTTTTTTTACTTTGCACTGGTTTGGTGTGTGTGTGTTTGTAATAAGATTATCTTTTTTAAACATAAATTTTATTTATTTACCCAGACGGTTGCAAATTACTAATATTGACTTACATGTTTACACCTGCCTATACCCAATTTTATGATGGGCAAAAAATAGTCAACCTACCGTTTGCATATTCTATAGGCTTCATATTTTTGATTGGTACCTATGTAATTTATTGTAATATATCCAAACCAGTGCAATGTTTCAAAAAATATTTTTTAAATATTTAATTAATCATATACTGGACTGAAATTTTTCAGCCAACCTGTACCACTCGCAATGTATTATTTCGCATATTAAATTTGATATAATAAAATATTTTTCATCCATTAACCGGCCCGGTGAAGGTCGTTTTATACTCGGATCCTCTACTATTTCCATATACCACAATCCTGACACACTTCTCTATTATTAATATGTTATTTATTGATCTCTAATTATGTCTCTCAATTGCACACCGACCGGCCTTCGTCACATCACAAATCCCCTAATTAGAAAAGCGAGGTCTACTCTTCTCTATGTGTTAACTGAATGAATATGTCAATGCTAAGTCGCGGTTAGGCAATACGCCGCAACACCACCATACACGCATGTGGCCGTTGAGGTATTATGATTAGAGAAGACACCGCGAATAAACTTTTTGCGCACTTCTTCTTTCGTATCGTTGGTTTTTACGACAACAATAATTATTAAAACTGTTTTAACGGGACCTAACACGATTAATTTTGTAAGTAAGTACATATCTACTTACTTACGTTCACATAACTTACGTGTGAGGGTGGATAAAGAAACAAATACCCGCCCGAGCCGACGACGACGCGCACCGCCAGTTCGCTTGTGACCACGGCCGCAGCATCGCGGCCGAAACGTCAAGCAGTAAGTAGATATTTACTTACTTACAAAATTAATCATGTTAGGTCCCGTTAAAACAGTTTTATTGCAATGCAACGCGATAGTTTAAAGTCTTAACAATAACTATAATTAAACAAGATTGGCCCAGTACGCAGCCAGATCTATCGCTGCGTCTGTGGTCGCCATAAGTTTATATGTACTGCATGCATGTGGGGTTAGTGGGCAAGAGAGCAATGCTGCATAGTCTGCTTCTGCTCGGCGACACCACACTTACACGAAACCTGGGACTCAACACGCTTTTTGGACTTTTTGCGCACTGATTTGCGGCCGCAAGTAGGGGGATCATTTAGGAATTTGAAAAGTACTGACAAAAAGCCTGATATTTCGATAAAAGTCCGGACTTTTCAGTCACAAAATTTAAACAACATTAATCACATTTTAAATTTTGTTTTTAGATCAATGAGAAGTTAATAAAGATTTAAGACTGATTTGATATTACTCAAAGACAATTAACTTTACTATATTAAATCTCTTTGATATTACTTAATATGTAGTTTTGTTACATATTCCAAAATCAGAGCTGAGCAAAGTCCGGACTAGAGTCTAAAAAGTAATCCTAAGGGATGGTAACCCTAGCCGCAAGTGAACATTGCGTTATGCACATGGACCAATCACAATTACTCAGGCGTTTGCAGCCTATATGGCACAGATTGAATCTGTGGGCCGCAACTCAATGCTTCGCGGTCTCTAGTTATAATACCTGGCATGTGGCAATGGCACGATGATCTAATAACGCTATTGCAAAGACGATGATTTGATTGCTAAGTGCAATGTAATCACGTAATAATTGTAACATTAGGTACTAGTTTTTTAAGTTCAAATGTGATTTTTGTGTAAAATGCCTATTTTTGCATTTGTTACTAATTTTGCAGTTGTATTTATCGTTTTTATCGAAATAGGATAATAAATTCATGCTTAATATTACAAATCTCCACTCTGCGAGAATAAGTTGAGTTCGGACGGCCGGCGCATCGCATTTTGTAGTAATTTTGCAGTTGTATTTATCGTTTTTATCGAAATAGGATAGTAAATTCATTAAGTATTAAACCTTTATTTCTCATGAAGTAACAATTATTCTGGTATAAATTTTGTTCAATCGTAGATAGGAAAAATTTACAGTAAACTTAAAGCGATTTTTGAAGTTTTTTGGTTTAGTATAAGATTTTTTTTCCAAATAAAATCAATAATACCTAAAAGTCCGAGGCCGCTACGAACTATTCGACTATTTATGAGATAACATTCAATTTTTTGACGTGACAACGTCTTAAATTAGGTTGCGGCTGGGAGTCACTTATGAAAAAGTGTAACGCTGGGTAACGTTACGATGAGTCACCGAACGAGAGAGAGGCCCGCCGAATGCCTTGCGTCTCTCTCCCACTCAACTATGATAAATTTGTGCAATTCTTATTTTCATTCAATTCCTTGTTCCTATTGTGCAATTTAATTATATTCATATCAATAAATATTCTACCGAGAAAAAGACGTTGTCACGTAAAATCTTCGCCCGTAAAACCGACTTTACAGGCAAACAATTTTTTTTAATTTCATTTGTTTAGTACAGTAGTTCAATCGAGGAGCGTGCGCATTTTATGATAATCTTTCTTTGCAATTTTGGGTTTAATTAAAAAATTAAGTAAAATTTACTAAAAGCGAGGCCGCTACGAACTATTCCAATAGCTATTCTACACTGTTCAATAAGTCAAAACTGTTAATGTATTTCTGTTTCTGAGATCGAGAACGCCAAAATTGGCCATTTTACGCAAAAATCACAGTCGAAATGTAATAGGGCCCTTATTACTTTAATAAAAAAGTGACAGCAAGAGACTTAATTGACGTCTCTGAGTCCCTACGTTAGAGCAGAGCATACTTTAATCAACCATACAAAATCCTATACGAATTTTGCATAGACCACAGAGGCGCTAACACAGAACACTACTTTAATATTTGTCTGTAGTAGTATTGTTTTAGACAGACCACTTTAGATGTGAGACGTTCCTTTTTCCACAAGAATAGAAATACAAAGTTCTGAAATGTAACGTAATTTAATTACTCGCTATGTCATCAACATCATGTATTATTATAAGTGGTTTTAGATCTGACCAGTTATGTTTAATAAAACAAATTTTTTCGCCTTAGGAGTCCACTTCTGTTCAAAACATCAGGCGGAGTGGGGTCGGTCGTTTGATTTCCCTAAAATAAAAAAAATAAAACGTCACTTTTGTGTTGTTGACAGTTTGTACGCCAGGTTTTTTTTTTGGTAAGGTACCATAGACATCTGTGTTCATGCTTTGGGCAATATGATATTGTAAACGATACCATGGGAAAGGAGTAAAAGGATAAATATAAATACACATATAATTACGACTATTATCCCCGAAGGGTTGGTCCGAGACTAGGCAATGAGGACCGCAAAAGCAATCCTCTGCCATAGTCCACTTTTCACTAAATAGCGACTCCACATGTGCTCGGCGTGAGCCCATCTCCGCTCTAAGCTGTTGGATGCAATGATATTAGAATAAAAAGATTATTTTATAACATCGTTGGTTGGATGTATGTTCAGTCTTTAGTCCGTTAGTCGCCTTTTACGACACCCAATGGAAGAGAGGGGGTAGTAGTATTCTTTCACCGCTTGCGACACGGCATTGGCTAATTAGTTTTAAAAATTTAACTTAGTAGTTTGTAAGGGAAACTGAAATACGTAAACCTTAAGCTACTTCAGAGGACGGCGGCCGTACCTCTCGGGGGAAATAGGAGGTTCGTATTAATTTCCCTCAATTGTTTGTATACGAAACTAAGGTTTATGTAAAGTTATTATTATTGTTTAGTTAGTAGGTAGGGTAACTAAACTAGCAACAGTCGATTTCGTGTTTGATTTGTTGAAATAGAACGGGTTTATTTATGAGTTGTGGCGGAGTAAGTTTGTTATTGTTGTCATGCAAAAATTTTGGTAAATAGTAAATTTTATACTTTACTCCAGTACTGGTAAAGTTTATTGGTCTTTACTTTAACTGTAGCGGTGAAGGAATACTACCACCCCCTCTTTTCCCTTGGGTTTAAAAGCGACTAACGAACTAAAGACTGCACATGCTTCCGCATAGAGCGGCGATGGGCTCACCACCTATTACGTTGAGCACATGTGCAGTCGCTATTTGGTAAAAAGTAGACTATGGTAGAGGGCTGCTTTTGCTGTCCTCATTGCCTAGTCTCTGACTAACTCTTCGGGGATAATAGTCGTGATTATATCTAAATATTACTTTACTCTAATCCTTTTAACTGTTCCACTTCTGGGCAAATTCCTCCTACATTTAACCCCTCAAGCCCCAAGCGGCCATATTTAGCCGCACCTAAAAACTCGCTATTCCGTCAGACCCCAAGCGGCCATATAAGGCCGCGCTGGTCGCGCTCTACACTTGACTTTGTACCATGTTTTGGTGCACTTAGAGACTACTTTAGTATGAACAAGGTCGATTATTTCGATTCTGTGGTACATTTTATGCATCGTGAAAGCAAAATTTAATATTAACTGCGTTCGATTATTTTTTCCATTTCCGCAATTTTAAATTCCCGCCAAATCGCACCTGCTGTCAACATTTCGATGCCAAGAGTGAGAGGTTAAAACAAGTCATCGATGCAATTGATGCTTTATCGTCACTTGCCAAATGCGAGTCGGCGATCACAAACCCCGGTTATGCATCGAGAAATATGAAACACTTTTCCTGACCTGGGAATTGAACCCGGGACCTACGGCAACCGGTCCAAGCGCTTCCCTACTCGGCCAAAGAGGCAAAATTTAGGTAACGTTTGGTAAATTAAAAAAAAATATAATTAAGAGACTCTTTTTTTGCTAATTTTCAAATTATGTAAGCTTTATTTATAACTAGTGGCCGCTGGCGGTTTCATCCGCGTGGTTCCCGTTCCCGTGGGAATATCGGGATAAAAAGTATCCTATGTGTTAATCCAGGGTGTCAGCTAACTCCATACCAAATTTTATTAAAATCGTTCCAGCCGTTTAGACGTGAAGAAGTAACAAACATACACACTCACAAACTTTCGCCTTTATATTATTAGTGTATAATATTAGTGTAATTAGTGTAATAATATTAGTGTGATGATTACTCCCTCCTAATCATAATATTATAAACCTCAACTTTTTATAAAATCAGTAACTTTACTCTGATTTTCTAAAAAGCTTCATAGCCAGTAACTACTTCAAGTTCTATTCTAAGCACGATGCAATACGATACACTGTTTTCGGACACCCATCCGAGTTGTAGCCACTGCGAATGCTGCTTAGCATTCACGATTGTCGCAAGAACACCCATCATCGAAGTGTTCTATCACAATATTTTCTATCACTGCCTAACTATCCTGTATACTGTGCCATAATTTTATTTATCTATCTCTTTACATTACCATGTATTGTATGTGTATGTTTGTTCATAAATTTTTCTTTCTTCTTCTTTCTTACTAACAAAGTCATTAATAAAGCGTAATTGTCACATAGAAAAAGGCTGTACCTATGTATGTATAGGTACATCACTTGGAGAAAAAGTAATTAATCAATCCGAGGCTCATTAAACACCACTTACCAGGGTAAAAGACACGTTCGATTGGTGTCGAGCGAAAAGCTTTTGGAAAGCTTTTGAAAGAGGTTGGTAGCCGAGAAGGTTCTGGACCTGGAGTCAGCTGGGACCGCTCACTACGAGCTGAAGCTGACGAATTACGAATAGACAGACACAGGCTGAGAAGCTCGATGGCGCAGCGGCTAGCGCGTTCGGCTTGCGATCTTGCTCGCTAAGCAGCTTTCGCAATGCCACCCGGATGGCTGGGTGACCAAATTAAAAACATCACGAGCTCCTCCGTGCCTCGGAAGGCACGTTAAGCCGTTGGTCCCGGTTGTTGTCGTAAGATGGCAGTCGTTAAAATCCACCAACCCGCATTGGCCAGCGTGGTGGGTTATGGCCCAATATCCCCACGTGCTATTGTCCACGTGGGAGGCCTGTGCCCAGCAGTGGGACGTTTATAGGCTGATGATGATGATAGGACATGCGGTGAGTTAGTCTAGGAAGGCTAGACACTATCTTAGTAATTTCTTTTGCATGTGACCTTATGTATGGTTTTTAATAAGAAATATTTTTTTTAACACAAATATTGACGTCCGCTACGTTCGTTACGTCTTTATTAGGCTTTTTTCAATTGCTTATTTCGTTTGTATTTTTACTGCTGTTTCGGTGTAGAGTGCTTTTTCTTAATAGTTTATTCTAATAAGAAAGACAATTCATTTCTCGCAAATCAAATTTTCTGTTTAGTTTAGTAAAGTCACATTATAAAGTGGCTTAGTTTAGTTGGTGCTCTGTGATTGTTTATACCAGGTGTAACGCCCACTAGAAATAGCTCAAGAGACCGGGCGGCGATTATTCTCATTCTGTCAACGTCAACAATTATTGCTTTCCCCGATTATAGTTGTGTTGTGACATTGCCATCCGTCTAAGTAAAAGATTTCGACAATAATTGAGCTTCATGGCGGGATTAAAGAGTCATGCTGTTTTTCTTTTGTGTTTGAAAATATTTTTATAAAGGAGAACCAGACGAAATGGTCTACCTTGACCAATAACAAGCACACTTAGGCATTGTCCTAATACAACGCGATACCGCGATCATCGTGATGGCGCGAATAGATAGATTTTAAACATTTCAGTCGCGCGATCGCCTATTAGGACACCCTATTCTAGATCATTGTTTAATCGCGCGATGATCGCGTTATCGCATTTATTAGGACAATGCTATATTGTTTCATTAGATGGGTATTTTTATATACTGCAATAACTGCTATGGCGGCCTATTCCAAATTGCTGTGTGAACAATGTTATGGCGATGTTTCATAGGTGAGCTGTTAGGAAATACTTCCGAAAAAATTGGGATTATTAATATTTTTAAAGAAAAAAATCGACAAAAATACGCATTTAGTCATATGACATTAAACGGAAATGCGAAGCCGTGACGTCACGCCCCGTGCCAAATGTCATTTTATTGTTGTGACATTTCTATAGAACAAGCCTCGAACGAAACGGATGTTTGGCACGGCGTGACGTCATTTAAGCGTCTTTGCGGTAAATTTAAATCGGAATATAAACAGCAAAATAAATATTGTAAATGATTGATTTTTTTAAAATAATGTATTTTTAGGATAAAATAGGTAAACATGTATCGTTTTAATATGATTTTGAAATTTAGTCAACTAGCCTTCCCTAGGGTGTTATAAAGCGACTAACGGAGTAATCCAATGGCATAGAGCGGCGATGGACTCGCCACCTAACACGCTGAGCACATGTGTAGTTTTTATCAAGAGGGTTTACGCATTTCGGTTTCCCATACAAACTTCCAAGTCGAAATTTTTATAAACCACTTAGCCAATTTTATTGAAACTTTGCATGCTAGAGTAAAATACAGGGATCTAAATAGTTTGTTAAAAACATTTTTCAAAAACGTTTATTTAAGTGAGTTATTGCGATTTTAAACTTTCTATAAATCGCAATAACTCAGCTAAATAAACGATTTTTTTTATGTTTTCAACAAACTATTTAGATAACCTGTGTATTACTTTATCATGCAAAGTTTCATAGAAATTGGCTCAATGGTTTTTAAAAAATTCGACTTGGAAATTTGTATGGGAAACCGAAATTCGTATAACCTCTTAAGAAAGTGAAATGTGGACTGTGGCAGTGGACTACCTTTACCGTCCTCATTGCCTTAATCTCTGACTATCGCCTCCGGGATAAAAAAAAGTCGTGAGTTTATGTATGCATGCTTGCAACCAACCTTAACGCCAGCGCCAGAACTATAATCAGCTAATGCGCTTCCCGCATCCGCCCACAAATGTATCAATTTCCATCGAATCAAACGTGGGAGGAACTTTAACTCAATTCGCCTGTTCTAGCGTACACTGGCACAGTATTAAAACTTACTTTATATTTCCCCAAAATGTCGTTAAGTAGGATTAACTAAGTAACCGATACCGGGTAAAAAGTTTTTAACTTTTAAGTGGTTTTCCGAATTATACAGCCAACCGATTAGGTTTAGGAATTATGCGTACGCAATCTAGATATCTTTATTGTGATGTGGAAAAATGTGAGTGCAAATATGCATCGGTTTACAAGATAAGTGATCATCATACAAATGAACGAGTAAGAGGGAAAATGAAGAGGTTTGAGTATTACTGTGATATTGGGGATTGTGGATGCTCGTATAAGAGGTGAGTGAAACAAACCCATTGATTGTTATGAATGTGATAGATAGATAGATCTATAGATAATACTTTTATTGTAACATAATAACACAAACATTTACAATGCATTTACATAAAAAAGAAAAAAATAAAAGAAAGAAAAACAATGTTACAATTTGGCGTTCTTATCGCTTAAAGCGATTTCTGCCAGACAACCAGTCGGATGGAGAGAACTAATATACTCTAAGATCGGAGGTGCAAACATTGAAAACATACTAAGTTACACAATTAAAAGCAAAAAATAATAATAATAACATTATAAAATAAATAAATAAATGTGTTATGTTACGAGTAGTTAATGCTTAGAACAATTAAAGAAAATTAATTCTAATTATGAGACGTGTGTGTGCTGCTACCAGCTGCAAATGTCGTTTTGCATTTTTTTATAATCACACGTTTATTGATCATTAAATTCGATGGCTCCATTAATGTAATTATTTATACTTTTTTCAATCGAAACGACTGTACTGCCACTATGAATTTGTTACTATACTTAATAACGAAAAACCGCAACCTTTTTAACTTATTGAAATCCTAAATTAGCTGCTTAATTCTCTCTTGAGTTCTCTAATGTCTACCTCCAGAATCATGCAGTAGCGGTTAATATAAAATACAACACATTAAAGAAAAGAAGTCAATTCTAAACTAACTTCGTTCTAATACAAGTCGTATTAGGAAAAGGACACATCTGTTTCATAATTTTCAGTCTAGACACAGGAAAGTTACAAGTGTCTTGTTAGCGTATCCACAGGTTCACCGCCGTCTCTCTTCCACAAACACCGCTTCAGCTCATTTACAATGCAAAATAGCTATGTACCTAGTAAGATCACCTTTTAGCTCTCAGCTCAAGTTTGTCTACTTTAAGCTTAGCTTTTCCACTTTGAGACGGGGCTTATCATGATTATCGAATTTCGATTGCGTACTGCGTTTATAGTCTTAACTGTCGAGTATATCTGTATTTATTTGTTTGTAATAAAATCCGAATCTCTTCCTCAACATCGTCTCTAAACGTCCTAGTAAATTAGGGAATGGCTTAATTCGTGATCCAACGCAGTTTGACTACCATTCAGACAGTGTCACTTATTTAGCACCACCCAGGGGTCACGTGGATATCAAGGGTAAAACTACGGACGCGAGTGACTTTTAGTTAAAACGCTGATGAATTTGAGGAATAGATTCGGAAGCGATTTCGTACATAACTTATTCCTAAACGAAACTAAACTACACTGGCCTGCAAAAATAAGTATCACACTTTTAAATTGCAATAACTTTTTAAGTACACAAGATATACTTTCGAAACAAAAAGGACTCGAAAAGAGTTAGTTAGTTACTATAGTTACAAAGAAAACTGGTAAATATAGCTATAAAACGTTTTTTTATTTTAAATCTCTAACTTCTATATAGTTTAGAAAAAAATGATATTTTAAAAGTGTGATACTTATTTTTGCAGGCCAGTGTATTTGCTATTCTTAATCCATGTCGCGTAGCAGTGAAAGATAGGTACTATCACTCCATCTCTTCCCTTGGCAAAAGGCAACTAACGAACTAAATACTGCACATACATTCAACTACACAGAGCGGCGATGGGCTCACCACCGGTCACGCTGAGCACATGTGCAGTCGCTATTTGGTGAAAAGTTGACTATGGTATAGGACTGCTTTTGCGGTCCTCATTGCCTAGTCTCTGACTAACCCTTCAGGGATAATAGTCGTGGGTATTCTTAATTCACAATTGGCCCTTGAAACTGTAAACCTGTCGTTCCAAATCCATGTGTTGCACATTCCCTGTCGAAGTTCGGAAGCGGTGCATACAGTTTGCAACTTCTTGGTCTGCATTTTGGAACGGGAAAAGTTGAAGCTCTAGAAAATGTACGACTTAAGCGCCCTGAATTTGCTGTGAAGTAGTTATATAGTAGCGTTCACGATGTGCTGGTAAGTTTCAACTCTGTGAAATGCAATCGCTATGTGTGGATATTGGATTTGGGAAAGTGTTCTTCTATGTTGAGGGATAGGGTGGATACCTATCAATATTTAAGGCTGTAAAACAAAAGGATGAAAATGCCCTTGCAAAGATCCATACCTTGCCGTTTCTTAAAAAATATGTCTTCCATACAAAAACCCAGCTGTTCCATACAAAACTGCAAATACTTTTCGACCTGTATAGAACAGCTGATTTATTGTTTCGGTATCGGATAGTCCACTTTTCACCAAATAGCCACTGCGCATGTGCTCAGCGTGGTAAGCACATCGCCGCTTCATTCTGTTGGATGTATGTGCAGTCTTTAGTCCGTTAGTCGCCTTTTACGACACCCAAGGGAAGAGAGGGGGTGGTAGTATTCTTTCACCGCTACGCGACAAGGTCAATATAGGTATCATTTAAAAAAAATATTTTAAACTAGCGGCCGCTCGCGGTTTCACCCGCATGGTTCCCGTTCCCGTGGGAATATCGGAATAAAAAGTATCCTATGTGTTCATCCAGGTTATAAACTATCTGTATGCCGAATTTCATCCAAATACATTCAGTAGTTTTTACGTGAAAGTGTAACAAACATCCATTCATACTTAAAAACTTTCGCGTTTATAATATTAGTAGGATATACATAACATATAATCACGACTATTATCCCCGAAGGGTTAGTCAGAGACTAGGCAATGAGGACAGCAAAGCAGTCCTCTACCATAGACCACTTTTCACTAAAAAGCAACTACACATGTGCTCAGCGTGAAAGGTGTTGAGCCCATCGCCGCTTTATGCTGTTGAATGTATGTGCAGTCTTTAGTCCGCTAATCGCGTTTTACGACACCCAAGGGAAGAGAGGGGGTGGTAGTATATTCTTTCACCTCTACGCGAAACAGTCAAATATAGACGCATCATTTTAAAAATATATATTAAATAATGTTTCCTCCTGCTATGCCTTCAAACGTTTGATTGTTTGATTCATGTCACGTTGCCACCGTCTCTTTATGTAACCGCATTGAAACTCGCCGGGCGGTTGCGTCAATGTCGGCCGGCGGCCGTCGCCTGTCTGCACTAGATTTTGTAAAATCTTGCAAGTGCTCTGTGCAAGTAATATTAGGTTGCGATCGTGCAACGTCGACTTCCGCTATCTGAGAGTTGTGAAGTACCTTATCAATGTTTTCTTAAGAGGAAACACTACGTCAACGTGGTATGCAAAATTCTCATACAAAACAGAAAAACAACGTTTCGTAGGCCCCTGTTTCCTCCTTCAGAACTGGATCAATTTTTATTACTTCAGCATCGGTAAAAGAAAGAGATTTTCTATGTCTGTATGTTTGATTTTTTTGCAATAAGTTATTTATTTATAACCAGGAGCCTTTAAAATTTTGCGAAATCACTCCGTTTTAAAGCGTCTTCAGAAACTTAAATGGCTGGTTTAAAAAAAATCAAACATACAGACATAGAAAATCTGCTGAAAAAGTAATAAAAATTGGTCCAGTTCTGAAGGAGGAAACAGGGGACTACGAAACGCCGCTTTTCTGTGTTTTAGTATGAGAATTTTTCATGCCACGTCGACGTAGCGTTTCCTCTTAAGGTAGGTGTATGGGTAAATACTGTAAGATGAAAATTAGATCGATTGATTAGCACATCCCTAATGTCACATACCCCGGCATTAGTTGCCTAAGTTTGACAGTTTCGCTATCCCGCTTTGGGTAGTTGTTGTAAAATACTTTAATGTAATTATAGTATAATTATGGTTATTGGGAATTTCTCTCGAGTTCTTTTAGCGACAACACGTGTTGTGAGACTCAATTTTAATTCAATCTACCGTACAATACTAAATGTACTTTAAAATATTTACCACTTGAAATTGGCTTAATGCTAAATAAACGCGAAGCCATTAACTTCTAAAACGAACCATCACACGAAGAGATCGGGTATCGGTCGGGCAACCCGTTGGCCTAATGAGATTGTGGCATATTTAAAATTACAATCCGGTTGAAATGAAACACTTATTACGGATCAAAACTTGCGTTTAATTTTCTACATACATAGTTTTTTTAGGGGGAACCTGCACGAAATTGTGAAATTTTACGTATTTTTAAGTTACTTGTACTATGCGCTGAATTAGTTAATACACTAAAAGAACTTACGTAAGTTAGCCTGATCAATGTACAAGGTCGTGGCCATATTAAAATTTGAAAACAAATTCTTTAAACAATAACAATCAATACATAAATCAAGACTTCTATAATTTTTTTCGACAACTTTCTTAATTTTACGCATGAAACAATAATTCTTTCATGAAAATATTTGTATTGATATTACGCAGGTCACCCCCATCTTAAAAAAGTAAATTTTATTTTTTAACGCAACCGCGTGATGGTTTTGTACATTTCGCAGAATAAAAACATTGCTCTAATCAAATTACTAGGTCTGAAACTTCAAAGCAGAATTGTTCACGACCGCCGCATGTCTGACGAGGTGTGGACTAAACTCACCACTGAGTGGAGTCCACGCAACGTTAGACGATGTCGCGGCAGGCCCAGAAGAAGATGGCGGGACGAGCTGGACTACAATCGGAAGGACTGGCAAGTTACAGCCCTAAACCGTGAAGAGTGGGGGAGAGGGTAGGGAGGCCTTTGCCCAGCTATATAAGCCGGGCTGAATAATAAAAATATAATATTATGGTTATTGTGAAGAATTAAGTGTGTTCCTATAAATACGTCTGTATTAACAAATGTGCCGTGTATACCACACGTTATAATTTGGTGAAACGGCCTATGGCCGAGGGCTGCTACTTGCGGTCCGCGTTGCTTTGTCTCCAACTAACCCTTTGGGGAAAAGTCTTCAAATCCTAAGTCTTTGCTCTATTATTGAGGGTTGCAGTGCTTCGGAAAATACGAAAAGATGTTGGTCCCGGTGGTTGTCGTAAGATGGCAGTTGTTTAATAACTTTAAACCCACCCGCATTGGGCCAGCGTAGTGGGTTATGGCCCAATTTCCCCATGTACACACGACACGGCGTCAGATCAACTTACCCAAAGCTGTCAAATTTCTACAATAAATTTTGAACTTGATTGCTTGGTTTTAAGAATCAATATTCATTGGAGAAATTTAACAGTTAAGGGTAGGTTGAACTGACGCCTTGTGTACATGTGGGAACAGCTGATCCCATCAGTGGGATCAAGCTTGATAAAGAAACAGAAGCTTCAGAGTGATAGTTACAAAGGTACCGGGAAATGTACAAAATATATGTTAGTAAAGTACCATCTTAACTCCGAAGATCAAGGAAGTTCTTTCGAGCCTTAGAACAGCCTACGAAGCAATGAAAAGTGTTGGAAGAGCCAATATGTTCACCCACGCATTGTGAATTACAAGTGCAGGGCATAGTTAACGTACAAACAGTGTACAAACAACGGTTTAACCGCCTCTGTGGTCTAGTGGCTAAGCCACTGGTCCCGGGTTTCGATTTCCAGCGGGGGGTGCATCTTTGTGTGCTCGGTTTGGTTGGTGGCAGGGCTGTTAAGTCCGCCTGGCTAGCTACCACTATCTTAGCTAAATCTGTCGCCATAACAACGATGTTTATAGCATTGTTGATAGATAGCCAGTTCCCCAGTGGTTGAGGATTCCGGGTGAAGTTCGATTCCACCTCCGGCCTTATCGTCACTGACCATCAGGTGAGATGAAGACCAAGCGCTTACCCATTGGAGATTAAAAAAAACTTTTTGTAAAATATCATGTCAAGGTT